>CM019041.1:0-45839 GCA_009664405.1 Drosophila bifasciata
AAATTTTTGGCGTCTCCTAGCATCGCCTCCACCAGGCTGCTGGGTATCAACCGCCTTCCAGCGGATTGCCAAAGCTCGCTCGTACTCTGCTCAAAGCGACCGCAGACAAATAGGACGTGCTCAGCGTCCTCTGTCATGCTGCCGCACCATCTGCAGTTTGGCGACTCCTCGTGCCCAAATCTACACAGGTAGTGGGCAAAGCAGCCGTGTAGCTGTGTGGTGTAGAAGGTCACCGCGCCTTCACTCCTTCTAACCCACCTTCTCACGTCAGGAATGAGACGGTGGGTCCACCTGCCATTTTCCAAGCTGTCCCAGCTACACTGCCAGACCCTGAGACTCTCATCTCTAGCCTGCTCTCGCGCCGCCTTCCGCTCGGCGCCTGCTCGGGTGCCAATGCCACGTTCTTCTTCTTGACGACCAGGAGATCTTTAGGAAGAACTCCTGCGATGACCAGCTCCCATTTTACCGAGTTGAAGGCATTCCTGATGTCCAGGGTGACAATCAGGCTGTACTCCATCTTGCCACCCTTCCAGCGTGTTCCATCTACGGCCTCGGAAGCGATGCGGACCACCCTGCCTATGGCGTACACCGTCGCTTACCCTTTCCGGAAGCCGAATTGGTTCTCCGAAATGCCTCCCGACTCGTCCAGCACCCTCCCCAGCCTTGAGCAGATAATTTGCTCCAGCGTCTTCCCCAATCCATCGATCAGACATATCGGGAGATAAGAGGAAGGGTCATCTGGTGGCTTTTCTGGTTGTTTGAGCCAAGGGGCGTCGTATAGTTCCACAGTCCGAATACAGTCCAAAATACAGGGGTCGTCAATGTTTATTCAAATTATTGGTTGATATATATATATATGTACAAGGAGTGCTCGCGTGCGAAAATAACCGTGTCGCTTAGAGTGTAGAAACGAATAGTAAGAAGTTGCGCCGCTGCCGAGGGCTGCTGGCAGCGAGACCGGGAGCGTGATCGTGGGCGGAAGCGTGCCCGTGGTGAAATTAAGCGCGAAGAGAGCGTCGCCGGGGGGAAAAATTCTCTTAAGTATGAGGGCGAGAGCGAGGGTAGCCGCTTGCGTAGCTGGAGTGCTAACACTGAGGTGTGGCTGGAATGCCCACAGAGCGGTTGCCCGCCAGCGTCCTCACCACTCTGAACACTCGGGGTGCGGACGCGGAGACGGGGCTCGATTTTAAAGACGGCCTCCCACTGGAGTCCTCCCGTCTTAGCCCGGATCATGGCGGTGCAGACTCTCTCATCCCCGATGCAGGTGGTTGGCAGCTTTAGTTCCTTGGCCACATCGGCGTCGATGCAGCTGTCCGGCGTACAGGGATCGACGAGGGCGACCATGCTGTGCGTCCTCTGTTGCACCACGAGGACCACCCGTGCCGTCGGAAGGACGTTAATGCTCCGGTGCTGGAGCAAGGAGTGCACTGTCGGGGCCGGATCCCCGAGGACAGGGCGGCTGACCGGACGACGAGGGCGTCGCTCTGCGCGGGAGGTTGTAGGTGGAGACGTCGATGCCGAAGAGGAGCCGACGGGGCGTCGCGGTCCTGGAAGGTGGAGCAGGGTGTGGTGGTTCTTAGCGCACGTCTTGCACTTGTCTCCACTGCGGCAGTCCTTGTCCGAGTGGGCGTGAGCCAGGCAGTTCGAGCAGTATTTGTGCAACAACACTGCTCGTAGCCCTTCTCGCCGCTCATGCGCAGGAATGGCCGGCAACTCTTCAACGGGTGGACTCCTGGGCACACTCGGCACTTGAACGAGGCACTCCTACCTCGTGCCGGTGTGCTATCGGCTTTGCGGCTTGCCCGGGACTGCGCGGAATGTTTAGGTGCCACGGCTATACTCCGGAAGATAACTGTGATGGAAGAAAAGAGTCAAGGAAGGATTAGTACAGTGTTGGCACGGATTGTCAACGATTCGAAAAGGGAGCTTTCGGAACTGCTTAGGAACTACGGATACTTTAGCTGGATTAAGCGGATTCTTATGGATCGGAGCCTACGCGAGGGTAGGTGGAAGGGACTTCCGAATCCATAGGCAGCAGAACCACCTTCGTGATCGGTCGCTTGATAAGGCCGCGGGCGGTGAGTAAGTCTACCACGCGAACCTTTTCATCGGGTCCCGGATACGTGCTCTGAACACGGCCGAGACGCCATTCGTGAGAGGGATGTTTTCCTCTTTGATCACTACGAGGTCTCCAACCTCGAGGTCTCTTGTCGGATGCTGCCATTTGTTGCGCTTGTGCAACTCTCGCAGTACTCTGTCTTCCAGCGCGAACAAAATTGCTGGTTGAGAGCCTTGAGGTGTTGCCAGCGGTTTAGGATGGAGGAGGTGCTCGCCTGAATTTCGGGCTCTGCCACGGATAGTAGCGGCCCACCAATCAGAAAATGACCTGGGCTCAAAGCCAACGGGTCCGTTGGGTCCTCAGACATTGGAGCGATTGGAGTTAATGCATGCTTTAATCTTGGAGAGAAAGGTCGCGAATTCCTCTAATGTGTATTTGGAAGTACACATCGACCGTTGGAAAAGAGCCTTGAAGCTCTTCACACCCGCTTCCCATAAGCCCCCATATGTGGGGCCCCTGGAGGGATGAATCGCCACGTTAGCCCCTGCTGGCTGTACACCGCGGAGGTCCGAGTGCGGAGGGCCTCGAGAAAGTCCACAGCCAGAGAGCGGGATGCGCCGACAAAATTCCTCCCGTTGTCGGAGTGGACTTCGTGGGGACAACCTCGTCTCGCGACGAACCTGGCGAAGGCGGCTAGGAAGGTGTCGGTGGATTAATCGGACGTGGCCTCTAAGTGGATAGCGTCTAACACGCACACATACCCCTTTGAGATGCGACAGGCGCGTCCTGTAAAACTTTTCACGTCGAAAGGACCGGCGAAGTCGACTCCGGTGTATGTGAACGGCCGCGAAAGTGTAACTCGCGAGGAAGGAAGGTCGCCCATTAATTGGGTTTGGAGTCGCTTGCGATGGATGACGCAAACCTTACAGGAGGATCACTGCCCTCACTACGTGGCGTAGTCGAGGGCTCCAGTATTTTGCCCGGAGAAGGCTCCCACCATGTAGGGATACGTGATGGCTGAATCGAACCAGCAGGCGAACCAGGAGACATGCGAACGGTTGTAGTCACACACGTCCCCGTTACGGTCGCGAAACAGTATTCGCTGATAGGGCGTGTGTTGGGAAGCCACTTGGATTTGCCGATACATCTTGTTGATGTCGGCATTGTCGGCCACCTCAGGATTTGCATGGTCAAGTCAGACTGAAGGACTGGCCCAGCATGCAATGTGTCGTTGAGGCTTTTCCCGTTGCAAGACGGGCTGGAGGCGTTGAAGACTACGCGCAGTTTGGTTGTGGTGCTGTCGGGTTTAAACACGGCGTGATGTGGCAGGTAGAAATGGCCGTAATCATGACTAGGTGTAACCGCTGTCATGTGGCCGAGCTCTAAATATTCCTGAATGACGGCGTCGTACTGCTTCTTGAGCGGCAAGTTCCGCTGCAGCCGCTGCTCGTTTCTAAGGAACTGGGCCTGGGCCGCGCTTCTGGAGTGGCCTGTCTCGACCTTTTCTGGACACTTGAAAGGGAGAGTAACAACGTATCTCCCCTCGGGGGTTCGTTTAGTGGTCTGGAGGAAGTTTTCCTAGCACACTGAATCGGACTCGCTCGTCGGTCTCCCGGAAGGTCCTCCACCTCCCAGAATTTGGTGAGAAGCTTCTCAAGTCGGACACCCGAATTAAACGAGAGCTTCGTGGTGAAGGCGGAAACCGTCCGAGCCGAGTCAGCTGATACCGGACCGGATAGGACCCATCCGAAGATGGTCTCTTGTCCCAGCAGCGAGCCACAAATGGCAGACTGGAAGCCGCCCAACAGGATAGGATGTCAGCGCCTAGAAGCACATCAATCTGCGAGCTTCGGTGGAAGGAGGGTCTGCCAACTGGAGGCTTGGAAGGTTATCCAAGAAGTGCTGCGGTATCGGATATGAAGGAAGGTTGCCTGCTAATTGAGGCAGAACATATGCCATGGTCTCGATCTTGAGGCCCGGCCTGAAGGCGGCCCCGATCATGACGTGGCAACGCTTTTGCGCCTTAGCCGCTACGGTTTGGTTTAAACCCGCGACTTGAGCCTGGATAGCTTCGAACGGTGGCTTAATAATCGGAGCCTGTGTCGATCAGAGCGCGGGAACGGAAATTGGTCCCCAGGTGGAAAATATTAATGAGTGCTATTCCCAGAAGAGATATAGCTCTGTACGTTGGGCTGAGAATTGGACGAGCTGGGGATTTAGGCGGATGTCGAAGCCGCCATGTTGGACGGAGGCGCGGAACGATGCAGAATCATGTGATGCCTGGCTCCACAAGTGGAACAATTGTGGCTACTTGAGCAGTCGCGAAGCTGATGGCCTCTTGCGAAGCAATTTAGGCATAGCTGTTTTGTCTTGATGCAATTGGAACGTGCCTCAGCGGACATGTTGAGAAAGCGCGGACATAGTCGGATCGGGTGATTCTCCTTGGAACAGAGATCACACGTCCTCTTCTTCGGACTCACTTGGTTCTTGAAAGAAAGAACCTTGTTCGGCACCGAACTGCTGTGCGACCGGAATGGATTGGATCGGTTGCAAGAAGTGGATGGATTCTGGCCGCCTTGGGAGGGTGGCGGATTCGTAGCCACTCGGGAAGTGGAAGGGTCGCATTCAATAGCTTCGAGCGTCAGTTCCTTCAAAGCACGACTGCATTCGGAAGTTACGCGGGGCAAAAGAGGAGGATATTAATTTGGTTGGTCACCAGAAGCCGATTATTTTCATATCGACTGCGGAGAGCCAACCAGGCGGACTCGAAACCGTCATTCGTGAGTGGGGTTTTCTACAATTGCCTTTGGATCGCCCCTGGTCTTCTCGGTGAGGTAGTATAATTCTCTACCGGAGATAATTTGGAATTATTTATCACGGCCGCGGTGAACAGATCCCGGAATGTGGGCCAGCGGACGTAGTCCCCTGAGAAACCTCAATATTGACGGGAGGCAGTCGACAGCCGCCCTGTTGGACTGGCTGTGCGGGAGGAAGGACTGCGGAGGGGCCAGCTGGGCATTGAGGTCACTGAGACACTGCTCAAATACCCCATAGCATTCGCCATATGTTTCCCGGATGTCCGCTTGGATTTCTGGATCCTCGTCAGCCATCACCGCGGAGCAGGCCTTGTATTCGGCCTCGACGTCTGTCCACATGCTGAGGATTTTGCCTCGGCGGACCTCGGACAGAGGGGCGGATGGGGCGGCAGTGATGCGCTCTGCCAGGTGGGACAGTCGGCCAATGGCGGCTACCAATTTGGTCCGAGCGGCAGAGGTGGCGGATTGAGCCATTGTGGTGACGTGGCGAGAGCTGACGGGACTAGTGAGGCAGCCTTTCGGATCCTGTTTAGTCACCGATGGAACCGTAAGGGTCACCGGAGACGGGAATAGGACCGATTTGGTCCTTGTAGCAGGGCTGCTACTGGCTGCTCTCGAGTGAGGGATGCCACTGGAAAGTACCCGATGTTGTGGTAATTGTTAAATATTTTGGCTATATGTTCGAGCATGATAAGGTTAAATTTCTTTACTAAAAAGTTGCTGGTTCCGTCCGGTCCTAGTGTTTTTTTATTGTTTTTTAATTTTGGAGCCATCCCATTCGGATGAATGCCGGGTTCGGATGCCGATAGTTTTGGGCCACCTCCCACTCTCCCAACAAAAAATACCGTGTGTCTCAAACACAATTTGCCAATTTGTGAGCTAGGCCGCCCCTCAACTATTCTCTTTAGTAATTGTTTGGACTCTGGTTGATCAGTTGGAGGGGTGGAGACCTGCGTATGTTTTGTGCGTGAATACTTAGAAATCTCATGCACTTTTATTTATTTTATTTTGTTAAAATAATGTGTGGTTTTGTTAAATAATTTGTCCGACATTGTTCATGAGGTGTTACAAAATATTTCTTTTGCTGATTCCTATCGGACGGGACACTGGAAACTTGGTACGGGAGGGAGCAGCCCGGATCTAGTTTTTACTATTTTTTGTTCTATGTTTGTATATGGGCTACTTTCGATGTATAGATTTATTTGCATGGTCATATATTCGAACCATATATATGTACTTCTGTCGTTGCCGGACATGGAACTTTCGGAATTTTCTTTTGTGCAGAAGACGATTGAGAGCGGTTTCGCTAAAGGCAAAGCGTACGGCATGTCGTGGTAAAGGCGATGCCGTGCTCGGTTTTTGGGGTCAATTGATTTTGGGGACAACGTCTGTCGAGTTCCGGCTCTACAGCCCCAAGAGTTTTTCCACATGGGCGTCGTATAGTTCCACAGTTAGAATACAGTCAAAATACAGTCCAAATTTCCAAATCAAATCCGTTTAAATTGTCCGGGATTTCGTCAATGTTTATTGATTATTTGTGGGTCCTGATTTACCAAGCGATGTGTAACAAAGTGCTCGCGTGCGAAAATAACCGTGTCGTGTAGTCGTGTAGAAGCGAATTGAGGAAGTTGCGCTCAATACCGAGGCTGCTCTGCTGAGCAGATGCGTGATCGTGGGCAGGAGCGTGCCCGTGGTGTGATTCCTTCTGAAGCGTTCCGCCGGGGGTAAAAACATTAAGTATGGGGGCGAAGGCTCGTTTAGCCAACTTGCGTAGCGTGGATACGGCTCTGTGGCTGGAATGCCCACAGGGCGGTTGCCCACACCAGCGTCGTCCCCCACTCTGAACACTGGTTTTGGAATGAGCACTAGGTGCTTTGGGTCTTCCACTGTCTAAGCTCATCATTCCTTCGCCTAGGCATTGCGTAAACGCTTTTATAGGTCACCTCGTGCGGCAAGCGAGATGGCCAGCTTTGTGCCTGTTGTTTATATTTAACCCCGGACCAGGAGCCTTCAACTGAACTTCATTTGTCTTGCATACTGGTTTTGGCACGCTGCTGTCGTCACTGAATCCACCTCGTGTTGTTGGACTTTATGCCTATCGTGTGGACGATGCGCAGGTAGGAAAAGCATGATTCGACGATAATTCGAAGTTGATGGGTCTTAGCTCGTATCTGCGTTTGGCGTGTAATCGAGTGAATTACCATCTTGTCAGGTATTCCCTGCATTGTGGTCATGGATATTTGAAATAAATTCTGGAAAAACACTGCTGTTTGACTCTCTTAAGGGGTGTGCTGCTGTTTTTAGTGCTTAGCGTATCCATACGCTATGTGCAGACCTGAATGCAGGTCGATGTCCTTTCTGCATGGGCTCCTACATCGGCTGCGTGCCATAAACTTCCCTCCTTCGGGAGCGTCGCTTGTTTGTCGCATGCGAGTCTTGCTGCTGTTCTGTTGAGCTGGTTTGCTATGTATTCATGCAGTTTAGGCTTCCTAAGGTCATAATTGTATTCTGTATCGCTTCTGGTGGTGTGGAATGCAGGGTTTATTTTTCCTCAGTAGGCTAGCCTCTGTGCAGTCTGGTTCTGAGTTCGCCCAGGTCCGCCGCCTATCGGGACACCGGTTTTAGCCTGGCAGTTTACTGGTTTTATTTTTTCTAGCACTGCCCGGGAATGGGACACTCGTGCAAACGTGAGGTCGATCCCTTTGCAGCCTCCTCGGTTGAACATATTTTTACGTTTTGGGTCGGGAAAACAACGTCGAGCGTAATGCTGCATAGGGGACTGTGCTGTTTCTAGGCTGGTTTTATGCATATCGCTCCCCACTCCTTACAGTTGAAATCTCTCCTGCGATTACCACGGGCTTTGCGGACACTGTAATCATCAACCAGCTCGTCTAGGGCTTTGCGGGGCTATGGCGCCGCCAAGCGGCAGTTTAATAAGGTTTTTACGCTCAAACTCGCCAATTTGGCCCGCACAATTGGCTACTTGGACCAGCTAGAATGTTGGCTTTAAACGGTTTTACCACAGGAAATTCTGCTTTCCCGGACGAGCTATCGACCGCCCATCCGTCTGCTCGGGATCTGTACGCTGACAGGGCGACATTTTTTTAAAAGGAATGTTTACGGTTTCAATGGTTTAAGATTAAATGTATGTAAAAATTAAATATGGTTTGGCTTTCGTGCTCTCCTTAGGATGCCATTGGACCTCAGGCTTGTAGTCTTAATGGTTTTTAAAGGCTTCCCTTTTCCTGCGCAATATAAGCATTTCGCCTATTATGGTGTTTTTTAAATATAGCACCGTAATCCGCTGCTATCCACTGAACTATTATTCGTTGAAATGAAGGAATTTTTGTTTAGATTTCGCTCTAATCCTGCACAGACCAGGCCACTTTGAATCTTTGCAACGGCCTGAATCTTTCTTGCCTCGACAGAGAGGCTGATCTCGCGCGCTGATGTTGACACTATACGCTGGACGCAGGCTTTTTGCTGCCGCTGTCATCTGGCGTGACATGAGTTTGCTCATGAATGCCTGTTTCAGGTCATTTGCTGTGGCTACCGAGGCAGGTCGACGGCGTTGGAGGCCTCTGATGGCTGCTGGGTGAGCTCGCGCCTCCACCTTCCTTTTTAGGACAGTGTTGATGACGATCCTTAGCTGCCGCGTTTTCCCCAGGGGGAGCGCCAGTCGGAAGCCAGTTGATTGCACTGTTGGCGGTGCACTTCACCTGCGGACGCTTGCTGATACCATCCTGCAATTTTTTCGTTGGCTCCGGGTGACCAGGTTTAAGATTTCCCGTAGGTCATTTGTAATTCAGGCTCGCTTCCGTCCATCTGCTCGCGTTCGCACCTGTCAAGTTCCGTCCTGCCCTTCGCTTCCGTCACTCATTTGCTGGACCCATTTTTTGGATCCGTCGACCTTGCTGCAGGGTCTCCTCCTGGTCCTTTTACGCTTTGGTGTGTTCTTGGCGGACAAAGCCAGCCTTTTATTTTTGTTTTTTGTTACAAATCCACTGATTTAGCTGGTCCTTGTGCTCAGCGCCTTCTTCTTCCGGCGTTCCAGTTCACAGGTCTTATAAACTTCTGCAGCCTCACCATGGTGCGCCAACTCAATGTTATCCTTTTGTGTACCGAGCGATCCCTCAACATTTTCTTCAATTCTGTCACTTCTCTTCGTTGTCCCTATATAATTTTGTAGGTCCTCAACTTCCTCTACTTTAGTGTCTTCTTTCACTTTATGTTGGCTTGTGTCCTAGTGCACAGGTTGACTGGGGGCTCCAATTTGTCATTTGACTCTTGTCCTTGAGTAGGGATCTTGTCACTTGGACTGACACTTGTCCTTTCTCACCTGTATGCTTGTCACTTGGCCATCCGTCCCTGGGCGTTTTGCCACTGCACTTGGAACGCTGCAGGCTCGACTTTTCCAAAAGCCATCGTTTCCACCTGCCCTCCATGCTTTTCGCTATGTTAATCACGGTTAGCGGATATTTAAATTCGGAATCAGACCCGCTGCATAAAAAATAACCGGTTGAATTGGATCCAACAAAAAAAAACCTTTCGTGTGGTCAACCTTGCGTCGAGAAGCTGCAGAAGGGCAGTAATGAAGTTGATTTTAGCAACACTGCTGATCCGGAAGTTTCCCGGAATGTCTGACTTATTCGAACAGAAAATTTAATAAAAAATTGTTTTTATTTTCCTTCTGGTAGCGGACCATCAAACCTCCCCTCGCTCGCCTTGGTCCACTACTGGACCATCCTACCGCATGGGACGCGACTGTTTCCCATCGCTGCAACCGTGGCTGGGCGTCGCACAGTGGGCTTAGTGCCTCTGCTAAGGGGGCAGTCCCATCCGGTGGTTTGGATGTATTTTGACATATTCTGCTTGAAATCGGAATATCTTCCATAAGGTATATCTGGCGACTTTTCCCCGAGGAACCGTAGTCAAATTTTGTAACTTTATAGTCTTTCAAAAGAATATTTAAAACATTTTTAATCCCTAAAAATTATATAGAAATAAAAAGAGCAAAAAAGCATATATATATATATATCGATCTGCCAGTGCCCATTGATGGCTTTGCGACGGCTTTACAATGTTGTTTCAGCTGAACAATACGTAAAATTTAAGATTTTCTGGAAATAATTTCTTTGCAAATCGCTTTGGTAGCTTGGATGGTCAGCCGCCAAATGCCTGTCAGTAATTTGCTCTGAACGCCCTGTGCGTTAATAGCCCTCGCACGCAGCTAGAGGCATTGCCACTTTCGCTCCTCCGAAGCGAAGAGGTACAGTAGTGCCCCGCCTAGCTAGCCTTCCGTCGGCGGCATCGTTCCCGACAATGTCCCTATGTCCAGGGACCCATATTAGGGAGATCTAGCTGCTCTGCGGCTCATTTAGAGACCTGGCACAGTCGTTTACGGTCGTTGAGTTTTCGAGAAATAGAGCCAAGAGCCTTTAGGGCCGCTTATAGTACTGAGAAGACGCACACCGAGTGTCCGTCTAAAGATAGTTTGGAGACGATGGAAATGGCCTCCTTGTGGCTAAGACCTCTGCCAGGAACACGCTACAGTGGTCCGGAAGGCTGGCAGAGACGGATGTTGAGCTCGTCGCAGAAGACGCCCCCCCTCCACGCGGCCGTCTAGCTTTGAGCCCAGTGTAGAAGAGTGGATCGCGTTTGCAGGTCAGGATCGCCCCTTTCCCAGTCCTCCCTGGAGTGGGATGGATACCTGGAATGGCGTCGGTGAGGTAGTCACTTGGGGATACAGTAAATCTGTCCTCTCTGGAAGTTGCGGGAATTTTATAAGTGATTCCTGAGTGGCCAACCGTGGTGGTTTCCACAGGCTGGATTCCCTCATTCAAGGGCGGAGAGTGTTGCAGCCTTTTTTCCCATAAGTTCTACAGGTAGAAGGTACAACATGGTATCGAGGGCTTCCTTGGGGTAGTACGTGTGTGCCCGTTATGCATAGCTCTGCCATGCGTTGGACTCTTGTGAGTTTTGTCAAGACAAGTTTTTTCTTGTCCAGGGCTGGCCACCAGACCACTACTCCGTAAATCAGGATTGGTCGTATGATGGCGGTGTACAGATATCGGAACTATGCACGGGGTCATGCCCACTTTAGACCGATGGTTTTCCTGCAGGTGTAGAGGGCTACTGTGGCCTTCACCCTGTCCTCTATGCTCAGCTTCCAGTCGAGCTTCCATCGATCAAGTATAAGGCCAAGGTATTTTGGCTTGGTTGCTGAAAATTAGCGGCTCTCCGCATAGTTTCAGTGGGGTAAGTGTCGGAATCTTGTATTTCCTGGTGAATAGTACAAGTTCCGGGCCTTAGATGGGTTAGCACTTAGCCCACATTTGGCCGCCCATTCTGACAGTTTTGTAAGAGTGCTTGTCATGCACTCGCATAGGGTCTGTGGAAACTTCCCAGATAATGCTATATAGCGACGTCATCCGCATACGCCACCATGCGGCATCCGCCACTCACTCATCTCCCGCAGCAGGTCATTCACTGCTACGTTCCATAGGAGGGGCGAGGGACTCCCACCCTGCGGGGTGCCTTTGTTGACAAAAACCTGGTGGACGTTGACGTCCCCAGTGATGCATCAACGGTCCTGCATTGCAGCATCTGATCGATGAGACTCACCGTCGAAGTCAACCCCCAGGTCAGTCAGTGCTCCTGTGATGGCGGACGGTATGATGTTGTTGAAAGCCCCTTCTATGTCAAGAAAGGCTACCGGGGTATATTCCTTGCAGCTGAGGACGATTCGATGATCGATGTGATCGCATGTAGGGGCCGTTTCGGGTGGATCTTCCTCCGATAGGCATGCTGAAAAATCAGAGATTTGATTCGGCGATATGGTCGCCGTGTGATACCGAACTTAAAAGCCCGTTCCATCGCCTTCAGGAGGAAAGGACGACAGGCTTATTGGTCTGAAATCCTTAGGAGCAGTGTGCGAGGGCTTGCCTGCCTTGGAGAGCATGAAGACAACTTTGGCGAAGGCGTAATGGATTTGTCCGTGGGAGAAAATCCCTCGTAAATCCGTTTGAGCCAATTTATGGCCCTTTGTCCGGCTTGGATCAGCTGGGCCGGGATGATGTCGTCTGGTCCCGCGGATTTGTGCAGTGCTTGAAGCTCTTTATTGCCCAGGATATATTCTCCTGACTTAACAGGTTCAGAATGGAGCCCGTGGCATTGGCTCGAAGCCAAAACGTGGTAAAGCAATTTTTTCGTAATGAAGCCGATTACGGAAAAACAAATGAAAGGAGGAAAAAAAATATGCTACAACGGCATAAGAGAGGCGACTAATCCTTCGAACTGCTTCGAATTCCCACCCCCTCTGCCAGTAAAATCCGGGACGAATGCGGTGTAAATGCTAGTTTGGCAAAGGTAAAACGCATATTCGGGGTGCTAAACACTTAAAGAGATTAAAAATAAAAAATAAACCATATCGTTTTATGGAACTTGCAAGCTGCAGGTTTAATTTCACCAAAGATGAATGCAAATGTCTACAAGACTGTGCTCCAAAAGGGTTTTCCCAGTTTTCCGGAAATTTTAGGACCTATTCAATGGACGTATAACAAGACAACGCCCCCATCCATACAGACCGGGTTAAAACAGTGGATTAAGGACCAGAATGTCAACTTGTTCAGTGGCCGCCATACTCCCCAGACATAAATATTATCGACAACATTTGGGGACTTTTATCCAGGGGGGTGTATGAAGGGGGAAGACAATTTCAAGACTCGGCGACCCTGGTTGAAGCGATTAAAAAGCCTGGTCAACTATTTCACTGAGTAAAATGGAAAAATATTACGATTCCTTATCAACTCGAATGTTTTGAAATAATTAAGAATAAAGGGTGGTCATACCAAATTATAAATAATGCAGAAATAGTGTCTTTATTAGTGGATTACCAAGTGCCATTAAATATTGCTGTGAATAATTTTTTTTTATAGTTTTGTTGGTCAAACCTATTTACTTGAGCCAAAAATAATGTAGATTTTCAGCTATGTTTTGAAAATATAATAAAAATATATAAAAATCAAACCAAAAAAACTTTTTTGTTTTTTATAAATAATTGATCGTTTTTACTTAATAAAATTTATTTAGTTTAAATCGAGTTCTCGTTATGAAGATATTATGTTCTAAGTCAAAAAAGTCAAACCTATTCATAGTTGAGCGGCACTACATCTCTTCTCATTCTCATTCACACTGATTGGCATATCGGGAAAATGCCTCCGTGCCTTTTAATTTCCTGCCTCTTAGTAAAAGGGTATATTGTATTTGTGGCAAAATTCGGATGTGCGTACCATAGAGCCCTTTGAATTTCCGACCCTACTTAGTAATATATATTCTTAATGGTGGCAAAAGTGGCCGAGTCGATAGCCTGTCTGAAATAATTTCCGTCTTGTTTTGTCGCCCATATATCCTTAATCAGCAGCAAATTTTTCATATAGCCCCGTTCGTCCGTCCGTCCTCCTAGAAATTGTTTTAAAGCTCGAGCGCCCAAATTTTCCGCCCACCATACTGGATCTTATATGACAGATACAGCAAAAAATGTTATTTAAAATTGCGCCCCGCCCACTTCCGCCCACCAACTGAATTCCTGTAGATCACAGGATGCACAAACAAATGTTAAATGTAAAATGTAAAAACGCGTAAACATTTGAAAATACGTTCGTTTTTCTGTCAAAAAGGCATCTGTTAGCTGAGACCTGTCAAAATTACAGCAACTCCGTAATTTATAACACCTTCGTTTTTTGAAAACAAAAAAAAAGGCATTATTTAATGCCGAATAATAATTATTTCGTTCCACAAAAACAAACTGAAAGCAAGCAAAAGTTCGATAAATACTATATCACCTATCCATCTATTTGAAAACAAAACAAAAAATGGTTTACTGTGAATCATACCATGCCCGTTCCACAAAAACATCCTGGACTCACAGCAAAGTTTACTATATATCTTATATCTCTTTATCCATCTATTTGTGATGTGATGTGAAAAAAAATGGTTTATCTGTATTATCATTTATTCTATAAACTACCTCAGCAGATTGACTCACAGTTATGATTTTACTATATTGTTTGTCATGGAAACGAGAAGTCTGTGACAGTGATGTGATGCTTAAGGTTCTCTTGATTCCCGCTTTAATCTATAAAAAACTCCAGCAGATTGACAGGGATAGGTTTGCAAATTTCATCACAAAACATTCAACGAAAGAGAAGGAACGTGTTGAGTCAAGAACTTGGACACTAATTTTATACCCGTACTCCGAAATAAAACAACGCAGATAGGTCAGTGGAACTGATAAAAATTTTTACAAAGTTTTTCAACGAAAACGAATTTTTAGCTGAGTCTGTTATCTACACGCGACATCACTTCTCACAACCCAAGTACACTGAACGAAGGCAGTTCACATGTGGTGTGTGAGCGTGGAACTGATAAATCAGTAGTCGTTGAAGGGGTTTTGGGCATTTTTGGCATTTCATCAGCTGCATCTGTTATCTACATCTAATCAGATTCCAACAGGTAAATATGGTCATTCTCTAAGATACTGCGTTTGAGCTTTTTGTGAGCTATCTTCAAAAATCAGTAGTCGTTGAAGGGCGGAAGGGGGCGTGATGAAATTTTTGAATTTCATCATTGTGGAAAGTTACAATAATCTCTTATAGATATGGTAGAATCTGGAATCTGGTAAATATGGTAAATTTCTACGATATTGCATTTTTGGTTTTATCTTCAAAATTATTGACTTTTTATTCTTTTCGGGGGCGGAAGGGGGCGGGACGAATTTTTGAAATACACTTGTTCAGGTTTGGTGGCTATAGCTCTTAAAGATTTGGTGAGAGCTCTGAGTCTGTGAGATATGGTAAAATACAAAAACCAAATCGACTCGATTTTTGGTTTTATCTTGTGAAAATTGTTGATTTTCGTTTTTTCGGGCGGAAGGGCGGGGCGAATTTCTTGAAAATCCGATTCAGATTTGGGGTTTGATAGATATGAGTCTTTCTCTATGAAACTGCATTTTTCTTATTTTCTGCTATCTTCAAAATTGTGGACGCCACAGAAACCGACGCCTTTTGTGGGGGTGAAAGAGGGGGAAACACTTTTCGTAATTTTTTTCTCTATTGTGGGATATCAAATCAGTCTGAAAACAAAATTTGATTGGTCCTGCTAGATATGGTCTCTTCGAGCAATGAGTGAAAAACAAGACGGACAGACGGACGGTCAGACATGGACTATATCGACTCGCCTTTTGATGCTGAAGTGGGCGGGGAAACACTTTTGAAACACACGGAAAAACGCCTCAGATCAGTGTTGAAAACAAAATTTGCACCACAAATACAATAGGCCTTTTACTCTTCGGTGAAAAATAAACGGACGGTTTATCGATATCGCTCTCAATCGATTTTATATTAGGAATCGATGTTTATCTGAAAGAATATAAATTACTTTATGGGGGTTGGCCTCAACTAAACTTCCTGTGTCCTTCGACGTATACGGCCTTTCTGCATACATAAATACAATAATATGTGGAAAATATGCGCTCAGGGTATAAATACAGATTCTAAATCAAATATCTGCCAACCACCGATTTTATATGTGGGAATGTTGAAGTTTATCTAAAGCACCGAAATTCGGGATTTAACGTTGGCTCCTGTACTCAGTCAGTCACAAATTTTTGAATATTTTATCAGTTTCCATTTTACGCAAAATCTTGGCATATGGAAAATGCCGCTCCTGTGAAAGGTTTGAAAAGAATTTATTTCAAATATTTTTCATCTCTCTTTGTTCCGATGGGATTTTTCCTTCTTTTCTAAAGTTTTGAACATTCATTTTGTTTTACTCATAATATGACAAAAAATTTAAGAATATTTTATCAGTAAATCAGATTTTTGCTTTCATCGTGAAATTCGCTAAATGGGTGGTCTATTTCAACTGAATAGGTTTGACAACTTTCTTCTTCTATTTTTTTGACTGTGTGATTGAAATGGCATTTTTCTTTGGTATACTTTTTGTTTTAATTGCTACCATTTTTTTGATCATAATATGACAAAAAAAATTTAACCGATTTTAAAACGGTATTTTTCAGGTTATGGTTGAATGGACCTAAAAACATAATAGTTCCGCACGGTATTTTGATCATCTGACGTGGTAAGCAATTTTATTCGTTTTGAAGCCGATTACGGGGAAAAAAAATGTCGGAGGGGAACAAAAAACAGACGTCATCGAGGGCGATATCCTTAACCAAAACGAATTCCCACCGGCTCTGCCAGTAAAACGGGGATCGACGCGGTGTAAATGCATTCCGGCAATTTTAAATCGCCGTTATATTACTAAAGGCTTAAAGGGATTAAATGGCTAAAATAAGAAACCTCCTGTCATATATAAAAGAAGGAAGGAAGCTAAAACGTGGTAAGGATCATTTTAGCACTGGACTCTAGGTGGAAGGCTGTGGTCTTCTCCGAAAAAAAAATGTTCAACGTCATCACGGACCGGGCGACTAATCCTATTATTTTCTGCAGCTCCTGCGAAACAGCAAAGCTTTTGAGTCGTCATCACTCCTGTAAAGGAGGCGTAATGGTTTGGGGGAGCTATATCGTTTTATGGAACTTGCGAGCTGCAGTTTCTGTCATCAAGATGAATGCAAATGTCTACAAGACTGTGCTCCAAAAGGTTTTCCCCGAACTTCGAAATTTTGGACCTATTCAATGGACGTACCAACAAGACAACGCCCTCATCCATACAGCCCGGGTTACAAAACAGTGGATTAAGGACCAGAAGTGTCAACTTGCTCAGTGGCGCTATACTCCGCAGACATAAATATTATCGCAACCACGGTGGGGACTTTTATCACATACACGGTTGAAGGGGTACACAATTTCCAGACTTTCAAGCGGAATGGGGAAGCTATAAAAAGCCTGGTCAACTATTTCACTGAGTACCAATTGGAAAAATATTAGTCGGGCAACTCAGATGTTTGGTAATTAAATTGGGGAATTCATACCAAATTATAAATAATGCAGATCTATGTGTATTTTATTAATTAAGTTGCAACTGCCACGTCGAGCCTGCGAATAATTTTTTTTTATAGTTTGGGTTGGTCCACAGCTTTACTTGATGCTCAAAATAAGGGGATTTTCAGCTATGTTTTTGAAAATATAACCGCTGAATAGCCCGTCAAACCAAAAAAAAACTTTGTATTTTTTAAATAATTGACTGGCTCGGAATAAAATTTTTTGGGGGGACTCTCCAAGTTCTCGTTCTGAAGATATCGATCTCGCCGTTGAAGTCAAACCTGTTTCCGTTGAGCGGCACTACATCTCTCGTATCTCATTCCAGATTCACACACTCCTCTCCTATCGGAGTCAAAATGCCTCCCGATACGGTCCATCCCGCCCATCATATTGTGCTGCTTTGTGGCAAAATCGTGGATGTGTGTACCATAATCTGCATAGGGGACAATATAAATTATATATATTCTTAATCAGCATCAATAGCCAGTCGATATAGCCCTGTCTGTCCGTCCGTCCGTCCAGTCAGCAGGAATCCATTGCTCGCAGCTCGAGCAGCAAATTTTTTCATACTGATCTTATATCACTCCTAGTTCGGGATGAAACGGTGCGTCCCCGACCACTTCCGCCCACCATCATCCCATCTGCGATGACAGATGCAGCAAACAAAGGTTAAATTAAAATCTAAAACGATAAAACATTTGAAAATTCCACATAAATCAAATGTGTCGCCGTATAAGCCAATCGCTCGCGTTCCAGCGACTCGTTGTCACGCTCGTTTTTTGTCAATCTGCATCTGTTAGCGTACCTGTCGATTAAACAAAGCTGTAATTCCGGCACCTTCGTACTTTGAAAACAAAAAACAAAATTAAACGCTGTGCCGAATATAATTAGGCGTTCAATCAAAAATTCTCCTTTGGTTCGATAAATACTATATCTCTTATCCATCTATTTGCGTCGCAAACAAAAAATGGTTTACTGTATATCCAAATAGTGTACAAGCACATCCTGGACTCCGTTATTCTTTTTACTATATATCCTGAAAATGGCTTATGAAGATATGTTCTGTGATGTGATGTGATATGATTTGAACACACAATATATATTAAATTATATTTTTAACGAATAAACTATTTCACCATGAATTAAACGCGAAAAAACCTTGTATGAAATCGAATAGAAATAACTTGGGGAAATTCATATCAAATAATATGGTTCTATATATGTATATATAATCGAATGTATAACGCAATATAGGTCAGGGATAGAAAAATAAATTTTCATTTAAAACGATTAAACGATAACTTTGGATATGGTGTTGAGTATTTCATATGACATTGACAATAATTTTTATACCCGTACTCACTAAGGGTTCACATAATACCAAAATGTGGAACTGATATGGATATGGGAATGTTTTACATATTTATATTTTAGCTTCAACATAATATCTAATGAAACAAACTTCTCACATGGATGTTCACTGAACGAGGCAAGCGCGAAACAAGTGAATGAGTTCTTATAAAATTCCAGTAGTCGTTATATGGATATGGGCAAGCTACTGAAGAACATATATTTCATCATTGTAGCATGCTATAATAATGATCTGATCTGAATCAGATTGGAATATCATATAATATGGTCAATGTAAGATACTAGATACTTTTTCTATCTAAATAATATATTGACTTTTTTAATGCGTTTAGAGCGGAAATACGTGACAATGATTTTTGAAATAAACTTCGCCAGAAAAATGGTGGATTTAGCTCTTATAGAAGCCGTGGAAAAAAAATCTGGTATATAGTAGAAATTTCTACGATATTGCATTTTTGGTTTTATGAAGAAAAATGAAATTTTTCATCTTTTCGGGGGCGGATATGGGGCGGGGCAATTTTTGAGCTGGCAATGTCTGTTTGGTATTATATGGTTGGATATATATGTTTTGGTTGCTCTGTATCTGAATAATATTGAGTGATAAGGCGTTTCTACAATTAAAATCGACTCGAGAACAAATGATTGTTAGAGCACTCGCAGTTAAGTTTTTTCGTATATTTTCCTCCGTGGCAAAACATATATTAATGATATATCCGATTCAGATTTGGGTCATATGAAGAAATATGGTCTTTCTCTATGCTTTGCATTTTTCGTGGGGAATATATCTTCAAGCTGGCAACGCCTGTTTTTATTGGGGGCGGTTGGATATATATGTTATTTAATATGTATATGAATTTTCTAGAAGTGGGATGCGTTTCTTGTATTAAAATTTGAGAACAAATGATTGCCTTCGAGGCACTCGCAGTTAAAAACAAGACGGACGGACAGACGGACAAAAACCTATATATCGACTCGGTGTCGTGCTGATCAAGAATATATATAAGTCATATGGGGAAAAACGCCTCCTTCTGTGTGTTACACACATGATATTTTCACATATACCAAGCTACCAATTTCTGTTTCATTATAGGGTTGGATATATATGTTATCATATCATCTCAATATGAATTTATATTGAATGATAATCTGCGTTTAAATTGGGTATTAAAATACGAACACCAAACTTCCAACAAATATCTATTTATATATATTTAGTACATGAAAGCGTTAACCCATACATTGATGGACTTTTGCCGATGTCTACCTGAGATACAAAATACTTGGTACAGTATTGTATATGATATTATTATATGTTGTCATCATACTAGTAGTGCACAAGTGAAATTTGCTGATTGTGACAAATTGATCTTATGATAATATATGGAACTTTATAATTTATAAACTAAAAGCGTGAATTCTCTTTAGTATACATATTTAAGTATCGAATTATTATCGTGAATATCAGAAATGGTCTTATATGATTTGATATTGTATGAGTACCATTTCACCAATGTACCTCATACGATCTTTCGTTCTTAATATGCTAAAACATCTATGGCAAAATGCTTTTCACATGCAGTTATGTGTTTGGTTTTATTTAATTTATATTAGAAATACTAATGCCCAAAATGGATCTATTAATCATAACCTCTTTATCCTGAAAACCACGAAAAGCAGAACGGGGTCTTGTACATTATCCCCATGCACAGAATATTCAGGCATTTTAAGCCTGCTTTTTACAAGCACTCTAATTTTGTTCAAAATGGTGGCCGCTATGACCCACAAAAACACTCGCATATGGAAAAAGCACGAATGCAGGTTTTTAAATAGGAGGAATATATAAAAAAAATAAATTATTTATATATAAAATAAGAACTCCACCGGTAGAAATGGCGATACAAAGCCATATATAAAATGGCCGCATTTGCTTTAACACTACCCATGAACACAAGTTCAACAAAAACGTTTAGCACCAATTATAATTGCTTTTTTGTATGGAAAAGTACGGCTGCTGGCACCAGACTTGCCCTCCAATTGGTCCTTATGCAAACGAAACAAAACATTATTCCAATTACAGGGCCTCGGATATGCTTGTCCAAAGATTGCCATGCATGTCACTACCCACCCGAGCTTAAAAAGTGAAACCGCCTGCTGCCTTCATTATAGCCGTTTTTTCTGGTTCCTCTCCGGGAATCGTTAACAGTTACTGATAAACCATGGTAGTCCTAGAGCTACTACCATCAAAAAGGACTGATAGGCGGGACATTTGCTTTATCTGTCGTCTAGTAAAGACCAAGCGATCGCAAGATCGTTATCATTGGTTGAACCAATGTAACGATCTTGCAGATCGCTTGGTCTTGGTGTACCGACGACACACGTTTCAAAATGTTCGCCCTATCAACTTTGATGGTAGTATCTAGGACTACCATGGCAGTTATGGGTAACTGTTAACGATCTAAGGAACCATAACCGATATAATGAGCCTTTTGCGGTTTCACTTTTAATTCGTGTGCGCTTAGACATGCCCACCTTAATCTTTGAGTTTCACGCTTATATAACTACTGGCAGGATAAAACGGTCCGAGGCCCCCTGTTTTTGTTTCGTGTGCATATGCACACATATGTAAATAATTGACAACTCAGTATACTTTTGAATACAAAAAAAAACAGTATAATTAATACATAGTTTTTGATCAACAGTTCATTAGAATTTGTTAAACGAATGCGGCCATTTTTATATAGCTTTCACACCGCCATTTTTCTCTATATATATTTATTTTATATATTTAATTTAACATTTAAGTAAACAATATTGAACCGGTGGAGAAATTTAATGTCATATATAATTTTTCCATATACGATGCAATTAAAATATATTCCATATAAATATAAACAAATTTTTTTTTTTGTTAAAAAAATATCTTTTTATTTGCACGGTAATATATTATCAACAAAATTATGTGCTTAAAACAATATAAATTGTGTTTATAGCTATTGTATTTTGATAATAAATTTAAAATTTATCCATTTTCGTATGCACATTTTCTAATATATATTAAATAAAACCAAACACATGATTTCATGTGGAATTGATTTTGGTATATTGGCAATATTTAGCATATTAATCGCTTTGATCATATGCTGGTACATTGGTGAAATGGTACTCATACAATAAATAAATCATATAAGACCATTGCCCCGATATTCACGATAATAATTCGATACTTAAATAATATATACTCCGCAAAAAGAGAATTCACGCTTTAGTTTATAAATTACCAAGTTACACTATATTATCATAAGATCAATTTTGGATTTCACAATCAACCAGGAGGGAAATTTCATTTTCTTCTTATTGCACTACTATGAGTATGATGACAACATATAATAATATAATATACAATACTGTACCAAATATTCCAACCATACAATATCGATGGACATCAACCGTCCATCATGTATGTTTTTGGTTTATACCCACGGCTTCCGCAAATCGGGTATTTTTAACTGCGAGTGCCTCTTAACAATCATTTGTTCTCGTATTTTAATACAAGAAACGCATTATCACTTCAATATTATTCATATACATATTAATAATAACATATATATCCAACCATATAATAAAACAGACATTGCCAGCTAAGTATATTCCCCATATCATATGAAAGATGAAATTTTTCATTTTTCTTCATATGACTTATACCAAGCACGAGACCACTCCCTATATAGGTTTTTGCCACGGCTTCCGCAAATCGGGTATTTTTAACTGCGAGTGCCTCTTAACAATCATTTGTTCTCGTATTTTAATACAAGAAACGCATTATCACTTCAATATTATTCATATACATATTAATAATAACATATATATCCAACCATATAATAAAACAGACATTGCCAGCTAGGTATATTCCCCATATCATATGAAAGATGAAATTTTTCATTTTTCTTCATATGACTTATACCAAGCACGAGACCACTCCTATATAGGTTTTTTGCCACGGCTTCCGCAAATCGGGTATTTTTTAACTGCGAGTGCATCTTAACAATCATTTGTTCTCGTATTTTAATACAAGAAACGCATTATCACATATATATTCATATACATTTTATTAATATCTATATATATCCAACCATATAATAAAATATGATATTCCATATTATATATATTCCCATATCTTATAAAGATGAAATTTTTCATTTTTCTTCATATGTACCATGAGAGACATTCCTATATAGGTTTTTTTGCCACGGCTTCCGCAAATCGGGTATTTTTACCTGCGAGTGCATCTTAAAAATCATTTGTTCTCGTATTTTAATACAAGAAACGCTATAAACATGTTTCATATGAATAATAAAATAATATCATATGAACATCCATATTCCCCATATCTTTTATCATTATGGTTATTATGTTGATAGTTATATTTATAGTATATATATGTATATGAGAAACATTATCCATATATCCATATAAACCATCATATTGGTATTATACATTTGAATCATATCACCAATATTATATGATTTCCATTTCATATCTTTTGCTTCATTATCAATATCATATGAAATATCAAATATATCCATATCATGCCAAAGTTATAATTTATAATGACATTAAAACATATTCACATATTTAAATCATATTTTTCATATATTCCCATATCATATATTTATGTTATAATTTTCTGTTTAATTCTATATATTTAAATATATTTATATTATATGATATGAATTTTCCCATATATACATATATTAATATATTCATTTCATATACAAGTTATTTTTTCGCTTTATCTTCATGGTCTTCAAAAATATTTCGTTATGAAATATATTTTTAATATATATTGTGTGTTCAAAATCATATCCTCATGTTCAAGTTATAACTTGAACATATCTTTCATAAGCCATTCTCATATATGTTTCTTATAGAAACAAATTCTTTGTGTGTGTTTCCATAATAAGTTGTTAATTTTATCCTCATGTTCTTCAAATATTTCGTATATGAAATACATTGTGTGTTCATAATCATATCATCATGTTCAAGTTATAACTTGAACATATCTTTTTATAGGTGCATCATCTTTGTGTTTTGTGTGTGTTTACCATTTTAATATATATTGTGTGTTCATAATCATATCATCATATTCAAGTTTTAACTTGAACATATTTTTCATAAGCCAATCATATATGTTTCTTATAGAAACAAAAAATCTTTTGTTTTTCCATATAAGTTGTAATTTTTACCAAAAATATTCAATCATATATTTTGAAATGTTCTGCATATGTCATTCATATTGGATATGATCAATAAAGAAAATATCCATATGTATAATAATTATATATAATATAAACTTGTATATAATGTATAAATTATATATTTTTAAAAAATATATAAAAATACTATTTATATATAAAGAATATATTATATATATCGAATCATCAAGCAAAGGATAAGCTTCAGTGGATCGCAGTATGGCAGCTGCTCAACCACTTACAACACCTTGCCTGTTACAAAAGTCGTTTACAATTGATTCTAGGCTTTGTCATTTGTATTAAATAATGTTTTTTTATATGTAACTAGCGCGGCATCAGGTGATCAGTGATCCTCCCAATTTACTATGTTACAAATTACATTGGCATCACATCCATTGTCGTTCATAAAATAAATTATAAACTTTTAATGGTTTAGAAGCCATACAATGCAAATTGCCCCTTATTTATCATTGCAGTCCAGCACGGATACGACCTTAGAGGCGTTCAGGCATAATCCAACGGACGTAGCGTCATACCACTGTTCGCTCGAACAAGTATTGTGCCATTGGTCCGTACCTGCGGTTCCTCTCGTACTACGCAGGAATGCTGTCGCAACAACGTTTTGTCATTAGTAGGGTAAAACTAACCTGTCTCACGACGGTCTAAACCCAGCTCACGTTCCCTTGCATGGGTGAACAATCCAACGCTTGGTGAATTTTGCTTCACAATGATAGGAAGAGCCGACATCGAAGGATCAAAAGCGACGTCGCTATGAACGCTTGGCCGCCACAAGCCAGTTATCCCTATGGTAACTTTTCTGACACCTCTTGTTAAAACTCTTTAAACCAAAAGGATCGATAGGCCGAGCTTTTGCTGTCCCTGTGTGTACTGAACACCGAGATCAAGTCAGCATTTGCCCTTTTGCTCTATGTGTGGTTTCTGTCCGCACTGAGCTGGCCTTGGGACACCTCCGTTATTATTTGAGAGATGTACCGCCCCAGTCAAACTCCCTACCTGGCAATGTCCTTGAATTGGATCATACCTGAGTAATTGGAGTTATACCAAATTTTCAAATTGAAAACACATAAATGCATCTTCTCATTAAAGAATTTGTTTGCGATTATATAACAAACTCGTGATACTTTGATCAAGAAGCTTGCATCAAAACCCAATACCATAAGATATAATAAATATATCCGTATAATGGCTAGGAAATGATACACGTTCCATTTAATCAAGTAAGTAAGGAAACAATAAGAGTAGTGGTATTTCATTGTCGATATCAAACCGAAATCTAATATCTCCCACTTATTCTACACCTCTTATGTCTCCTTACACTGCCAGATTAGAGTCAAGCTCAAAAGGGTCTTCTTTCCCCGCTAATTATTCCAAGCCCGTTCCCTTGGCTGTGGTTTCGCTAGATAGTAGATAGGGACAGATAAATCTGATCACTCAGCTTTTATTTAACGTGGCGGTTCCACAGAAAGGGATTGCAAGCCCACGGTGTTTAATGTGTTACCACATACACGGTTAATCTGGTACAATGCGCCAATTAACGCCCCAGGATAGGAAGCTATAGCAAATACATAGCGACTTCTCCCAGTACCAATTCGAAAGTATACTAGTCGGGCATACTTTCCCCCTTGGTGAGGAGCGAAGTGTATCTATCACTTCTTCCGATCTATGGGTCACGGCACCCGGTTGAGAACGCAACTCCACGTCGAGCCTAGCGGCTCTCCCCGCGTAAACTTTGGGTTACCACAGCCACCACGATGCTCCCACTAGGGGGCCTACCTCAATGAACAGCCTTGGACCGCTGAACAACCCGTGGTACTGATATTAAGGGCTCAGTTGGCCCTCCCCTTTTAGCCCCGACTGGCTCGGATAGGGTACCCTTGTGGGGACTCTCCAAGTCCGGGGCTCTCAGGCGTCTCTCGCCGTTGGGTCCAGCAGTTGTTGCCGTCTGGAGAACGCCTCGGCTGCGTATCTATCCAGCAACTGCATCCTCTCCTGCGTAGTCACCACCTCCGATACGGTCCATCCGCCATCACTGTGCTGCACTCCAAGTCCATCGAGGTCTCGCAAATCTGCATAGAGGGGCAATCACACAGCACGTGTTGCCAGTCCTCGCGCTCTGCGCCGCATATACATGCAGGCGTGTCGCTCGGCTTCTTCTCTCCATCAGATATGCGTTTAGCGATCCATGGCCAGTCAGCAAGAATCCGGCGCGCAGCGTGAAACCAAACCTTGGCTCGCTGTAAACGAAGCTTGCGTTCGGGATGAAACGGTGCGTCACCCGACCCGGGGAGTCACCATCATCCCATCTGCGTTGCCACTCGCACAACAGGCATTCGTCTAGTCGCGCCATCTTCTGCTTCCAGCTTAGATTTGCCAAATCTTCGCCGTATAGCCAATCGCTCTCCTCCAGCGGGTAGTCACGCTTGAGTTTGAATCTGATTGCCAGGCGTCTGGCGACCAGATCAAACGGGGGCTCCGGCAAGTACTTGCAGTGCCACGGTGGACACTGTTCGGCATACCGGTAGGCATCAATCAGGATTCTCCTTTGGCACGCAGTTAAGTGCCTCCTGGCAACTACCTGCGTCGTCGTCACGACAGACCAAACCGAGGCACCAAATAGTGCACAGGGCACCATGAGTCCGGTGTATATTGTCCGCTTTGCGCGGGGACTGAGACCCCAGTCGACCCGCAGCACGCGCGACAATGACCCTACGACTCCAGTCAGCTTATCACGCAGGCCCGTGATGTGCGGGAGAAAACTCAACCGCTCACCGACCGTGATGCCAAGGTACCGATACTCGCGCGTATATGGCAGGCTTGCTCCTGCAAACCGTACCAATGGCGGCCGTCTATATGGCCTTTGAGCAGCATGATCGCCGTCTTGCTAGTTAACAGCATGCCTTTTGAGCGCCGATCGCCGTCTTTTAGTTGAAACGGCAACGCCGACTTCAACTCCCCAAGCGCCTACGATGGACATTAAATCCTCTCCTTTTCGCTCGAGCTCTGTACGGGCGTTTCCCTCGATGAGGAGGAGCAGGTCGTCTGCATACGCGCTGAGCGCACCAAGGGGCTCAAGCGCTGGAGCAGCACGTCCATCAAGATGTTCCATATGAATGGACCACTTATGGACCCCTGTGGGGCAACCTCTTGTCACCGGAACAGTGGCTGCTCCATGCCTGCTGACGATGCTCGCGCTCCGGCCGGAGAAGAAGCTTCGCCACAAGCTTGCTTCACGGCAACCCAGCTCTAGGAGGCGACGTAGTGCAGCATCCCACGTTGTCGAAGGCACCCTTGAAGTCCACCCTTGAAGTCCACACGTATTCCGAGCACGGCTGGCCGAGACAGTGCTCACAACAACGTGCTTCCAAGCGTCCTCCACGCAACGTCCTTTGCGGAATCAAATTGCCATCTGCAGCCATCCGGTATGGTGTCCTTCAGACGATTCACCATGATTCCCTCCAGCACTTTGCCCAGCACTGGCAACAGACAGATACCCCGGTATGAAGCAGGATCCGTCCTGTCCTTACCGGGTCCCTTCAAGAGTGGAACCACCCTAGGGTGCTTCCATTCTTTGGGGAAGTATCCTGTCTCCAGGCAGCGGGAATACAACGCTGTCATGTGCAGAGGGATGGCACGCCACAATGCCTTGCAAATGGCACCTGTGATGCCGTCCATGCCGGGAGAGCGTCTGCTCTTCAACCTGGCGACGCAGGCATCAACCTCGCTGGATACGAGGGTCGGTGGAGCTTCGGACGGGATGGCAATATGCGCATTCGACTCCGCAACAGGGAAAAAGTTGCGGAGGAGCACACTCGCACAGTCGCGCCATGTTGCGACCGGCCCACCATCCGTCTGAAGGCATCCAATCTCCGTGCTCTGTTTGCGGCCTCGGCAAATCCTGTAGACGTGCCCCATGGATCATCTCTGTTCTCTCCCACGAAGCGTCGCCAGTTGTCCTCCTTCGTCCTCAGGATGAGCTTCTTGTATTGCGCCGAGGAGATCCTCAACGCAACCACAAGTTGCTCTGCTGCGTCGGTCTCGTGCCGACGAGCGTCCTGTAGCCCGCCGCCTCAGTCTCCTGACCTCCCGGCGTTTGGGTGTAGTTCAGCAGTCCACCAAACTACCTTCCTCGCGGCTTTCGGCGTGCTGCGTCCCAGCACTCTGTCGCACACACTGTGTACTACAGAGCGCAGTGCAGCAACCTGGTTGTCCAACGGCGATTCGGCGATGTCCTCCGGCAGTTCGGATATCTCCCTTACCACCTCTTCCTCAAACAATCGCCAGCGCGCATTGGAAAGCTTCCAGGACGGCACAGGGCAATGCTCTCAACTGTGTCGGTCGGACTAGGCGTCACCTCAACATGGATCATGTTGTGGTCGCTAGTATCCCATTCCCTCACTTTCCAATCGTATGTGGCCCACATAGTCGCTGCTTCATTGGCAATTGTTACATCGATGTCGCTGTGGCCTCTACGGTTATCGAATGTAAACACCCGACTGGCTTCGTTGAGCACGCCGGCTCGGCTCTCGGTAATCCACTCAAACAGCAGCTCACCCCGTACATAGTTAGCTTGTCCCCGAGCATGCTCGGAGAGTTTGCTAAACCACGCTGGGGATACTGCATTCGCGTCGAGCCCAAAGATGACGGGAGTGCGGCTGGCCAGCAGCAGCACCGCATCTAGGTACCGGAGGTACGGCGCCAAGTCGGTGTCGAATTGGCAGTATACGGAGCATAGGATGATTGAGCCAAATCTTCCTTGCACTCTAACGCATACTCCATGTTCAGTGGTAAGGGAGTCTATAGGCATGCAGATGGCTTCCGGTTCGTTGACGATGATAGCAGCTTTCGGGTTTCATCACGAAAGGGGCGGTCGAGAATACTCGCATTCCCGAAGGAAGGCCAGTAATCCGCTTTGCTCCATCGACGTACGGCTCCTGGACCAGCGCGAACAGGTGGCCAGAGCTGCGCATGATGAAACCGAGTTCCACCACGGCTGCTCGGCCCCGACCACAATTAGCTTGGATGAAGCTAAACATTTTAATGTCTGGCATTCACCCTCGCCAATACCGCAGCGTAAACCGGGCAGGCCGCTGACAGCATGGAGTGTGCTGACGGGTAACCCTTGAACGGCAGTTTCTGCAGTCCACCGGGTTGGTGCACCGTGAAACGTTGTGGCCGCCCTGTCCGCACCGGTGGCACACGTTCTCTTTTAGGCGACACTGGGACACCTTGTGGTCAAAGCCCACACACCTGTGGCAGGCGTATGTCGGACCAGCGAACGACAGCGGCATCTAAACCACTTGATGTACACGCATTCGCGTAGTACATCTTGTGCCTTCGCATCTACCTTCAGCGTCACGTTGATCGTGGCGCCGTCAGTGTTTCGACCAGGGCTTCGAATCCAGCTGGACCGATTTCTTGAATTCCGCTAGCGACATGTGTTCCTCCAGGTTCTTCGTGAAGGCTCATCCTGCAAAAACTCCTCGGTCGTGATGGACGTGTCCACGTCATATACCACGACCTGAGGTCTGGTCTCCGGGCTCTTTCTCACTTCCAAACCTGCTTCCATGGAATTTCGCGCTATCCACTACTTTTCGCAGCTCGCTAACTGATGGCGTGCGAATTAATGGCTCCTCCGCTCTTCAGCTCGCGCACCTCGTGCACGCGAACTCCGAGCTTAGGGACGACATCCTTCTTCACGCGCTCGACCAACTGCTTGCCCGTCTCCTCCGGGTTCGTGCTCTTAATAAGAGCCGACCACCTGGCTTCGCGATCGATGGGGCGACAGCGCTCGGTGCCGGCAAGCCTGGGAAGGCTGCCGCATACGCAGCGGAGGGGAGCAGCAGTGGCGTGAGCAGCAGCAGCGGTCCTTAGTGGAGGCGGCATACGTGCCCTCTCCCTCCAGACGCACCTTTTTCCCCAGCCAGGGCCATGACCAGCTCGTCGAACCGATTGGTCGCGCCTAGGGTCTTTCCATTCTTTGGGAAGTATCCTGTCTCCAGGCAGCGGGAATACAACGCCGTCATGTGCAGAGGGATGGCACGCCACAATGCCACTTGCAATGGCACCTGATGCCGTCCATGCCGGGAGATTTCGTTTTTCAACCTGGCGACGCCATCAACTTCGCTGGATACGAGGGTCGGTGCTCGCTTCGGACTGATGGCGTGAGGCGCATTCGATCCGCAACAGGGAAAAAGTGGAGGAGCACACCCTGCACAGTCGCGCCATGTTGGGGTGACCGGCCCACCATCCGCCCTGAAGGCATCCAATCTCCGTGCTCTGTTTGCGGCCTCGGCAAATCCTGTAGACGTGCCCCATGGATCACCCTCGTTGCTGTCTCCCCACGAAGCGCGTCGCCAGTTGTCCTCCTTCGTCCTCAGGATGAGCTTTTTGTATTGCGCCGAGGAGATCCTCAACGCAACCACAAGTTGCTCTGCTGCGTCGGTCTCGTGCCGACGAGCGTCCTGTAGCCGCCGCCTCAGTCTCCTGACCTCCCGGCGTTTGGAGTGTAGTTCAGCAGTCCACCAAACTACCTTCCTCGCGGCTTTCGGCGTTGGTGTCCTCCCAGCACTCTGTCGCACACACCGTGTAAATTACAGAGCGCAGTGCAGCAACCTGGTTGTCCAACGGTTTCTTCGGCGATGTCCTCCGGCAGTTCGGATATCTCCCCTTTACCACCTCTTCCTCAAAACAATCGCCAGCGCGCATTGGAAAGTTTCCAGGACGGCACAGGAGCAATGCTCAACTGTGTCGGTCGGACTAGGCGTCACCAACATGGATCATGTTGTGTCGCTTAGTGTCCCATTCCCTCACTTTCCAATCGTATGTGGCCCCACATAGTCGCTGCTTCATTGGCAATTGTTAGCATCGATGTCGCTGGCCTCTACTTACGGTTATCGAATGTAAACACCGACTGGTTTTCGTTGAGCACGCCGGCTCGGCTCTCGGTGATCCACTCAAACAGCAGCTCACCCCGTACATAGTTAGCTTGTCCCCGAGCATGCTCGGGAGAGTTTGCTAAACCACGCTGGGGATACTGTATTGCGTCGAGCCCAAGATGACGGAGTGCGGCTGGCCAGCAGCAGCACCGCATCTAGGTACCGGAGGTACGGCGCCAAGTCGGTGTCGAATTGGCAGTATACGGAGCATAGATGATTGAGCCAAATCTTCCTTGCACTCCAACGCATACCCATGTTCAGTGGTAAAGGGAGTCTATTGGCATGCAGATGGCTTCCGGTTCGTTGACGATGAGGCAGCTTTCGGGTTTTCATCACGAAAGGGGCGGTCCGAGAATACTCGCATTCCCGAAGGAAGGCCAGTAATCCGCTTGCCCATCGACGTACGGCTCCTGACCAGCGCGAACAGGTGGCCAGAGCTGCGCATGATGAAACCAAGTTCCACCACGGCTGCTCGGCCCGGACCACAATTAGCTTGGATGAAGCTACAAATATTTTAATGTCTGGCATTCACCCTCGCCAATACCGCAGCGTAAACCGGGCAGGCCGCTGACAGCATGGAGTGTGCTGACGGGAAAACCCTTGAAGCGGCAGTTTCTGCAGTCCACCGGGTTGGTGCACCGTGAAACGTTGTGGCCGCCCTGTCCGCACCGGTGGCACACGTTCTCTTTTAGGCGACACTGGGACACCTTGTGGTCAAAGCCCACACACACCTGTGGCAGGCGTATGTCCGGACCAGCGAACGACAGCGGCATCTGAACCACTTGATGTACACGCATTCGCGTAGTACATCTTGTGCCTTCGCATCTACCTTCAGCGTCACGTTGATCGTGGCGCCGTCAGTGACCGACCAGGGCTTCGAATCCAGCTGGACCGATTTTTTGAATTCCGCTAGCGACATGTGTTCCTCCAGGTTCTTCGTGAAGAGCTCTGTCCATAAACTCCTCGGTCGTGATGGTATTGCAGTTCACGTCATATACCACGACCTGAGGTCTGGTCTCCGGGCTTTTCTCACTTCCAAACCTGCTTCCAGGAATTTCGCGCTATCACACTTTCGCAGCTCGCTAACCGATGGCGGTGCACCATAGCTCCCTCCCGCTCTTCTGCGCGCACACCTCGTGCAACGCGAACCTCGAGCTTAGGGACGACATCCTTCTTCACGCGCTCGACCAACTGCTTGCCCGTCTCCTCCGGGTTCGTGCTCTTAATAAGACGCCGACCAGGTTTCGCGTGGCTTCGCGATCGATGGGGCGACAGCGCTCGGTGCCGGCAAGCCTGGGGAAGGCTGCCCGCATACGCAGCGGTGGGAGCAGCAGTGGCGTGAGCAGCAGCAGCGGTCCATAGTGGGAGGCGGCATACGTGCCCCCTCTCCTCCAGACGCACCTTTCCCCAGCCAGGGCCATGACCAGCTCGTCGGAACCGATTGGTCGCGGCGAGAACAGCCATGGCGGCTTCCGGGACATCCCTCCCCGAGGACCGCCTCGCTGACGCTCATCCTAATGGACGAGACCCTCAGCAGCAACAGCCGAAAATCCAGCCGCGACAATGCCAGTTGCCTGGCATGTGGCAGCGGTGGTGGCAGCGGCAGAAGCAGGAACAACAGGGGCAGGACGGTGACAGCGGCAGTAGCCGCGTAGTGGCAGCAGTGGTGGTGATGACGGCGTTGGTGGTGGCGGCGTTGTTGGCGTTGGCGTTGGCAGCGGGATCCACTTCCTCGAAAGGAGCGACGGCGGCGGGGGATTTGACGGCTGGTATCGGCGACTCGCCGGGCAGCCCCATTCCGAGCCCAATCTTTTCGCCCCCTTTTGCGGCCGCAGCGGAAGTTGTCGACTTCGGTCGACCCTCCTGCGGGCAGGGGACGCTCGACGTCGAGCTTGCTCCAGCATCATTAGCCATGCTAGCGTCGTCGATCCCTCCATGGTGGCTTCCCCTCTATTCGGCTGCGCTCGACACCAAATCTAGCGGAGACACGAACCTTAAAGCTTATATCCAAGTTCCTCAACCAACAAAGAAGCTGATGTAGGAACTTTAAAAGTTACGAGGAAACAAAGCCAAAGCTTCGAACGAAAAGCTTCGAACAAAAGCTGAACGAAAAGCTCCGAAAACTTGTGAACAAAAATCAAAACCGTTTTATCAACTAAACGTGTTGTCAGTCGAGCTAAAAGCCACACGTGGCTTTTGAAGAGCTGAAAATTAGCAAATTTTACTCGCTAATTCTCACGCAATTTCGGCACCAAATTTACAAAAAAAATTCACTGCACAGAACGCGGAAAACTCACGGCAAAATATGAACATCTCTTCCCCAAAGGAAAACACACTCTGTTAACACTGGTAACGACGGCAAAAGCGGAACGCTTGAAAACACGCCCGCTTCCAGTAGCAGTCAGAGAGCAACTGAGCCAGTAACAGCAGATTCAGATTGGGTCTCTGATAGATATGGTAATATTCTTCTATGATTCTCCATTTTTCGTTTTCTGTTATCTTCGAAATTGTGACGCTACAGATGTGCGTGTTTCTTTGTGAGGGCGGAAGTGGGCGGGTGAAGGGAAACATTTTTCTAGGAGGAGATATCACATCAGTGTGGAAAACAAAATTTGGTTTCTCTTAGCCTTATATGTCCGAGCAATGGGCGCGATAAACGAGACGGACGGACGGACGGATCGCACGGACAGACTGACGGACAGTCATGGCTATATCGACTCGGCTATTGATGCCGATCAAGAATATATATACTTAATAGGGTCGAATGATTCTATGTTCCACACATCCACTTTTACCACAAATACAATATACCCTTTACTCTTCGAGTACGGGTATAACGAGTCGATTTTGTTTTTCGTACAAATGAACGCCTGGATCTTAGAGACTATAAGAGCTAGAGCAACCAAACTTTCTGTCAAGACTCCTGTGATACCAAAACCAAGACAAGTGTTTTTCAAAATTTCGCCACGCCCCCTTCCGCCCCCAAAAAGATGAAAGTCCACAATTTTAAAGATAGGAAAAAAAAAACGAAAAATGTAGTATTGTAGAGAATGACCATATCTACCAGATTCCCGAATGGTTCAGATCGGATCATTATTGTAGCCACAATGATAAAATTTATATTCAGCACAGATTTCCCCAAAAGGTTTTACAGCGTAAGTCATTTATTGTGATGATTGTCGCTACAGATTCTCCCTCTCGCTCACACACTGCTCACACATTCTGCCTCGTGCAGTGTACGTGTGCTGTTGTGAGAAGCGATGTAGATGTAGATACATCTGTCAAAAAATGTAAAGTGTAAAAACTGATAAAAACATTTGAAAATTCCACATAAATCACATGTGTACTGACTGAGTACGGATAAAAGTAGAGTCGCGTTCACAGCGACTCCGTACGTTCTTTTCAGTTTTGTATTAGAAAATTTCCATTCTTTCATGGCGCCCCTGGTGGACTCAAACCACCAACGTTTCGGGTTAACAATCGGGGCGCCATGAAAAAATTAGAAGAATTTTTCTATTCGATTTCATGCCTCTAATGAAGCATTAGGAAACATTAAAGGCTTTCCAAGTCACCGAGGCCAATGCAAAGGCAATGGCCAGCCTAAAGCGCGTATACAATAAATGAGAGTTTAAAATTTAAAACCAAATCTCCGCACTGTTTAATCTGCCAAAATCCGCAACAGTCCGCATCGTCCCTAAGGAGCCTAATCGATACCGTGTCATCGATCTATGGTTCGTTACTTCTCGAATGGAGACGATACGAAGATTTCGAATCCAATGCTCATTCATATCGTTTTTGAACAGAGTCGACCCAGTGACTAGACAGAAGTGGGAAGAACAGCTTGACTTTGTGAAAGTTGCCACTGTGGTCCGATTTTGAAAAGTTTTAAATCGTCGATACCAGCATTTGTCTGCGGAAGAGTCGACAAAGCCAAAGCAAGATAAAATCACCCGCAGTCGCATTTCTGAGTTCATTTGCTTGTATTGCCACTTCCCCAACAGTAAAAGCTCAGCGGACATGCAGCTATTGCAATTCGGAGACATGTAGTGGCCAACTGCGCGCCATTCTCACGTCTCTCGGTTATGCAAAGGTTTGAGTTTCACAAAGTCTGCATCCTTATGTATCAATTTTCTTTCACACTGTTGTAAAGATGCAAGGTCGCCAAATGTCCAGTTTGCGGCCGCTCACACATTTTGCATCGGTACACAGTGACTGTATAGTCTCGCGTTGATCCCAGAGAAACTCCTCCTTTAAATCACGGATCACCCTTCCACCTCACATGCTTTGCATACGACGTCGTTAGATGTATGATTCTGGCTTCGATCGTAAGTGTTCAAACAAAAACCCAAATTTGGCCAGAGCTCTCCTTGATTCTGGATAAAATTTACACACAGACCTCGCCCACCGCTTACAGATCCATAGAATGAGTCATGTATTAATTTGCTTGGTTTGATGAGTCAATTCTCAAGTTAAAATAAAATATACACAGGGTGAAGTCGTTCATTATTGGTTACGGATCCCTTTCAGATTTCATCCTGTGAAATCAATTTCCCTGACCAGTCAGTTAATGTAACTGATTGGAAAATCCCAGAGAACCTACCACTGGCAGACCCCTATTTTACAAGCAACAAAGAATAGACCTGCTGATTGGAGCTGAATCATTCTTTGAGTTATTAGCAAATTGGTCAAATCAAGCAAGGTCCTGACAATCCAACTCTTCAGAAGACCCCACTGGCTGGGTTGTTTCGGGAAAATATGTTTCCAAAAGTTCTGGAACCCCAAACTGTTTGCCATTAAGTTGCAGGAAGAGTTGTTGGTTTCCATTGATAGGACCTCAAAAATTCTGGTCACTGGAAGAAATACCATCTCAAAGAAACTTTATTTTCGCCTGAGCACACGTTATGTGAAATTACATTCGGAAGACGACTCAGGTATTGCCATCAGGTCGGTTTGGAAGTAAGGCTGCCGTTTTAAAATCAGATCCAAATTGTTTGGGCAACTCCTTTGAGGTTGAGAAACGGCGGGTTTTGTCGCTTAAAATAAAATTGTCTCGTGACCCTGAGTTGAAGAGAATGTACTTGGAATTCATGGAAGAGTAGAGTCATCTGTCGCTGACGGAAAATACTGTTCCTTCTACTCCAAACTACGTAATTCCACATCAGGTGTCCTTCGGCCCCCAGTACGTCAACCAGAAGCTTCGCGTCGTGTTCGATGCGTCGTCAAAGACGTCCACCAAGGTGGCCTTGAATGAGATTCTGATGGTCGGACCGACCATTCAAGAGGAATTATACTCAACGCTGCTTCGCTTCCGTCTGCACAGGTTCGCCCTGACTGCCGACGTAAAAGATGTATCGCCAAAATGGTGAATAAAGCGGATAGGCAGTTTCAGATGATAGGGTGGAGAAGAGACCCATCTGAATCCTGAATTAGCTGCTTAACACCGTGATGTATGGGACCAGCCCCTTTCTTGGCTATCGGTGTTTAAAGGTTGAGTGAGTCTGCAAAGCTATCATAAAAGACTGATGTTATTGACTGATTGACTGGATTGCATGCGTGAATGGACAGGAGCTATGGGCAGACCGCAGGGTTTGAAGTGAACTGTCTCAGGTTTTTAGACCGCAGGGTTTTGTAAAGTTCAGGATCAGAGCATGGTTTCCTTAGCGAACTCACCTGAAGATTACCGCATCTGAGAGCACAGTCAAGCCCATAACGATCTCGGATTCAGAATCGACCAAGGCGTTTAGAATTTCCCACATGGTTGCCTAATGAAGACGCCTTTCAGTTCAGAATTGACAATGAAGTCATGGGTCTCGAGCGACAAAACGGAAAAATACTGTCGGTGACATCGAAGTTGTTCGACCCCTTGAATTGTTAAAGTCCTATTGTCATAAAGGGCAAGATCTATTGCAGGATTTTTGGCTTAACAAACTAGATTGGGATGAGGAATGTTTGGAAAACAGCATTATGTTGAAAAATACTGTCTCAATTGGAAGAGATATCCATACCTCGGTTTTGTGTATACCGATCCGATGTCACCGGTCCAGATACATGCCTTCGCGGACGCCTCCATGAGCTTATGGGCGATGCGTCTATATACGCAGCAGAACTGCTGAAGGTTTGAAAATATCGTTGTTGACGTCAAAGTCAAAAGTAGCGCCGCTCAAGACCAAAACGCTCCCCCAAGGAAGGTTATGTGCCGCTCGCACCTTTCGGATCTCTGCCACAGAATCAAGCCCCTATTAACGGTTCCTATCGAACTAGCTGCTTATTGGTCAGACTCTGAAGTGACGCTTCACTGGATTCGGTCGCATCCATCTACGTTGTCGACGTTCGTTTCGAATAGGATGTCTGAGATTCAAGAGTGGTCAGATGAAGCTACGTGGCGGCGGCAGAATTGCGCATTGTGTCAAGAGGTTGTGACGTTAAAGAAATCGTCCAGTCAATCTGGTTCGAAGGACCATTATTCCTGAAGGATGAGGAAGAGAGTTGGCCTAAAAACCCTGCGCATTTCGAGCCTTCAGAAGATGCGTTGAGCTGGAGAAGAGGAAGACATCGGTCGGACTGACCGCTGCCGTGAAAAGTTCGGAGTTGGTAGATGTCATCGAAGGATTCTCGTCACACCGAGCTGCTTAGAGTTTGGTTATACGTTTCCGCTTTATCGCAAAATGTAGAAACGTACGGTTCGAGTATCCAACTTTTTCATAAAATTGTCGAAATTATCCAACGTCACGCGTATCGGGTGAATCGAGAAAATTCGGAAAGGATCTAGAGTCGGTCCGAGTCTTCAGCGGTTTGAACCATTCATCCATGAAGACACTGGTACTTAGTGTACTTTTTCGTTGTTGAGGGTAGGGGCGAACCGGAAAGCTACTATATCATACAATGCCAAGTTTCCTTTGCTCTTGACGAAGCGCTCGCAATTCGTGCGGGCTATGTTCGTCATCTGCACAATTCAATTTTCATGTCGGCCCGCGAGCACTAGTGAGCATCCTCCGGCCAGAGTGTTTGATCGTAAACGCTCAAGAGGTCTGCAGTCAGACAGTTCGATCGTGTATCCGCTGCTTTAAATGCAAGCCTCGACTGCTGACGCAACTTATGGAAATTTGCCCGCAGACCGGCTCCGTGCTCTCCGCCCATTTTCAATTTGCGGCGTTGATTTTTGTGCACCAATCTCAACGACATTGAAAATTCGAGGAAGGCCCCATACGTCGAATATCGCGCTTTTCGTTTGTTTTGCGTCCAAAGCGGTTCACTTAGAGCTTGTCTCAGATTTGACTACTAATTCCTTTTGTTGGCTTTCCAAAGGTTCGTCGGTCGCCGAGGATATCCAGCCGTCCATTGCGACAACGCGACGAACTTCGTCAGAGTGAGTGCCACCCCAACGCTCTGCGGAAGGTGCTCGAGGACGAGGCGGACGAAGTTCGCGGATTCGCATCAAAGGCGGATGCGAATTTGCGTTCATACCGCCCCGGCGCCCATGGGAGGACTATGGGAGGCAGGTGTGAAGTCTGCGAAGAGCCTACCCTACGGGCAGTAGGCGCGCCGCTGACCGCAAGAGGAGCTCGCCACGGTACTCGTGGGGAATTGCCGTGCTGACCCCAGCGCCGTAGGTTCAGCCGGGCTGAAGCGACGGCGAGGCTGACGCCCGGGCACCTGCTGACATCGGGTCGCATCCCCCCAGCACTGCGGACTCCGGACCAGGAGAGTCTCTTTTGCTTTGCGGCAATGACGATTGTCTCGCCAGTCAGGCAGGCGTTTTGGCGGCGATGGTCCCGCGAATATGTCCTGGGGCAGCAGGTGCGGGCCACAGTGGCACCATAGAGACCCGACGTCAAAGGAGACCTCGTCATCGTGGCCGAGGGACAACCTGCCTCCGCAAGCTTGGCTGACAGGGAGGATAATCGCCACGCACGGGAGGAGGACGGCGTGGTCGGGGTCGTCGACGTTAGGTGGATGGACGGAGGAGTGTTTCGGAGGGCCATCCATAAGTTGGCACCTCTACCATGGGTTGAAGCCGCGCAGGCCTTAAACGGGGCCGGTGTTTCGCCAGTTTAGAAATTTTTTGTACATGAAGTTCAGTGTAGTATAGGCCCCCTGGGGCAAACCACCAACGCGGTAAACAAGACCTCGCGCCATGAAAATTAGAAGAATTTTTCTACCGATTTCATGCACTCCAAATGCTGACACAGAACATTTTTGCTGTTCCAAGATACCGAGGCCAATTTCAAAAGGCCACCAGTCTAAAGCGCGTATACGATAACGGAGTTTAAAATTTGTAAAACCCAATCTCCGCACTGTTTAATCTGCCAAAATCTCGCAACAGTCCGCTCGTCCCTAAGGAGCCTAATCGATACCGTGTCAGGATATTATGGTTCGTCACGGCCCGATACGAGGATACGAAGATTTCGAATCCAATGTTTGTTCATACGGTTTTGAACAGAGTCGACCCAGTGATAGACAGTAGCGGGAAGAACAGCTTGACTTTGAAAAGTTGCAAATGTGGTCCTTTTTTTTAAATCGTCGATACCAGCATTTGTCTGCGGGAAGAGTCGACAAAGCCAAAGCAAGATAAAATCATGCCATTTGCAAGTCGCACAATCGCAGTTCATTTGCTTGTATTGCCACTTTATCTTACCAAAGCTTATCGACAGAAATCAAATGTCCCCGGGAACATGTAGTGGCCAGTTCCTGTTTAAAACGTGCGACATTTATCGAACATGTTCCTGGTTTGAGTTCCGGGACAAAACCTGCAAATTTTGTAAGAGATGACCATCACTTTAATTGTTAGTGACAATCCTTTTTAGGACAGGATCCCAGTCCTTTAAAATACAGTGAACGGATATGGTAGAAGGGAGTCATTTGCATGTATTGACCAACCTTGCAATACAAACCTGTTGAATCCACCAATTTCAGGGTTTATCTTTAAATATCTCACTTTGGTGACAGGTTTCAAATGCGCATAAATGCCAGCCGCTGTGTTTAACTTGGCGCAGGAGTTCGAAGCATAACACGAAAGGTATAACAAACCTTTTGCAATTTTCATCACTTTAGGATCTTAAAACGAAAATGAAGATTCAGGGTCAGAAGTCAAATGTCCTGTGAACGGCCCAAGAAGTTTCCACTGGCAAACTACATTTTAATAGGTATGGTTAAGGAGCAGAATTAAACGATCAAGTTTTAGCAATTTAAAATCATTAAAATTTGACTATCTAACTCTTCAGAAGACCCTACTGGCTGGGTTTTAACCCTCCCAAGTTCCTGCCTTTAAAATTTCTGAACCCCAAACTGGCCTTTTAAAAGTGAAGCAAACCTGGTTTCCATTGATAGACCTTTTCATTCTGGTCACTGGAAGAAATGCCATCGCCGCCGAAAATTATTTCGCCTGATGCAACGTTATGTGAAAATGGGGCACGGAAGAAAAAGGTCATTGCCATCAGGTCGGTTGAAGTAAGGCTGCCGTACAAAAATCAGTTTTCAAAATTTTGGGCACCCTTTGAGGTTAAAAACGGCGGTTTTTGTCGCTTAAAAGAAAATTGAAATCTGTGAATAAGAGAATGTTTAAACTTGGAATTCATGGGAGTGCTTGTTCTGGTCATCTGTCGAACAGAAAATACTGTTCCTAAAACACCATAATTCATCATCAGGATGTCATTTACGTCTTTAAATAAATCCTTTTTATCGTCGTAAAAAACGTCAGTGAGGTGGCCTTGAATGAGATTCTGTTTAGTGGACCGACCATTGGAAGAGGAATTATACTGAACGATACTCCGCTTCCGAAGTCTTCACAGATTCGCTTTGACTTGCCGAATAAAAAAGATGTAACGTCAAGTAATGGTGAATGAAGCGGATAGGCAGTTTCAGGATGATATCGGCGGGAGAAGAGACCCATAGAGATTTGAATACAGCTTAACGCCGTGATCTTCGGTTTTGACCAGAAATTTCTTTTTGGCTTTCCGGTGATAAAATAGTTGAGAAAAGCCAAAGCTATCATTTCTCTGAAAAGCAAATGTTACTTTTTGACTGATGCATCATGCGTCGGAAGATTTTAAGCTGACAAATGTGAAAACCGCAGTTTTTGTTTGCGAAGAGGAACTATATAGATTACCAAGTAAAACGTGTTTGTTCTTCCATACATTGTAAAGATCGCAGGTGGCAGAGTCATGCGAAGTGGTTTTCGAACCACACGAGATTTTTAATCTGAGATTTATCAGGCCTTTCATAACGATGTTCGGATTCAGAATCGACCAAGGCGTAAGAAAATTCATGGTTGAAGACGCTAATGAAGACGCCTTTCAGTTCAGAATCGACAATGAATTCATGGTCGATGGAGCGATAAAACGGAACATATTGCCGATGACATCGAACTTGTTCAGAGTTTTTGATTGTTAAGTCCTATTGTCCCAAAGGCAAATTTAGAATTGTTGCACTTTCGATTTGGAATATCTTGTATTTTCCTTTTGAAAAAAAAATTTGTAATTGGAATGGATATTAACTGAAGTTGTTGTAAACCGTCGATGTAACCGGTCCAGCATTTTCGCGGAACCTCCATGCTGGCTTTGCGTCTGTTATGCATAGCAGAACTTGAATGAAAATGTGGCTGATGCCGTCTCCAACCGGCATTATATAGAAGAACGAAACAAACTGGCTTGGTTTTGTATACCGTAATCCGTTATTAAAGGTCCCTACCGAAAGAGGTCCCCAGACATGACATCAGTTCGCGGTTTACGGCGCTCCATCTCCGCGGCGAGCGCTTGTGGTGCCGCCTCTGGTAAGTAGCTCGCCCGCCGGCATTGAAAAGCTAACTACCGACCATATCGCAAGAGGTTGTTCAAAGAAATCGTTTTGTTCCAAGGACCAACGAGGATGTTCCTGAGCAGATTCGGTAGCCTTTAGAAGATGTTTGAAAAGCCGACTGTCGGCTGACCGTGTCCGTAGAGTATGGTGAACCCATAGCGATTCTCGCCGGACGAACCCGCCAGTTTTGTTATATCGTGGGATCAGAATGGAAATTGAAATCACAGGTACCGCACCTGTTTCACAAAATTGTCCAAATTATCCAACGTCACGGTACCGAGTGACGGAAAATTCGACAGCATCTAGAGACTTGGTCCGAGTCTTCAGCCAATTGAACCGTTTATTCATCCATGAAGACACTGGTAAAGGTGTAAGTTTTCGTTGTTGAGGGTAGGGGATACTTTTTAAGATTAAAGCTCCTATATCATACAATGCCAATTTTCCTTTGCTTTTGGACGAGCACTTGGTCGAAGGGCTTCGTCATGCTGAACAAAAATTACCTATGTCGAAAGACGAGCACCACATGAGCATCCCCGGCACTGTTTGGATCGGTAAACGAGTCGAAGAGGTCGCAGTCAGACAGAGGCTTATCCGCTGCTTTAAATTTGCCTGACGCAACCTATGGGAAATTTGCTCGCAGACCGGCTCCTGATCTCCGCCCATTTTCAATTTGCTGCCATGATTTTGTGCACCAGATTTCAACGACATTGAAAATTCGAGGAAGGCCCCAATACAAGTCGAATATCGAAGTTTCGTTTGTTTGCGTACTGTATTGATCACTTAGGAGCTTGTCTCAGATTTGTACAAAAACTCCTTTTTTGTTGGTTTACCAATCTTTCGTAGCCGATGAGGATATCCCAGACCGTCCGCTGCAACAACGCGATGAATTTATAAGGAAAGAGCACAAACTCAACGCCTAAGGTACTCGCTGAAGAGACTGGACGAAGTTCGCGGTGTCGCACCAAGAGGCGGATGCGAATTTTCGGAACCCCCCAGACCCGCATCCAAAGGACTAAGGGAGGCAAAAGACTGGAAATAAGCGAAAATGAAAAAGTTGGCAGCGCCTGCTAACCGCTATGTAGAAGCTTGCCAACAATCCCGCTCACCATTGTAAACGCAAAAAGGCTACAAAAAGCCTTCAGCTCGGACCCCAGCGATGCGAGGCCCTCACGCCCCTAAACCTGTTGACAGCGGGTCGTAAGCAGGAAGCTGCCTCGGTCCGCGCACCATCCCGACTGCGAGCTGCTTCGTCGGCGGACAAATGATCTCGTCATCAGGCCATGCTTTTGCGGCGATTTTCCTGCGAATATGTCCGGGCTGCAGGTGCGAGCCGTGGCATCCATACAGTTTACCAAGATCGAACGGCATTTTCAGTCCTACGTTTAAGAAGACCTGATGCTGTCCCTTCGCGACCTACAAATCAATCTCCACGCACTGCTGGGGAGATGGCATGCTATGTACTTGACGTTTGGATGAGCGCGGAGGAGCTGGAGGGCCATTTAAACTAATCGCCCTATCCCAAACTCATGGAAGCCGCGCAGGGACAAGGTCTGTATTATTCGCCATAAGAAATTTGTTTGTACTCAAAGTCTAGTGTAAGATGTATTAAAAGAAATCTGCTATTAAAATCTTTTTCCGAAAATTAGCAACGCTTTGCACTTGCAGGTTAGCCTAGGCTTATCAGGAGAAGCTCAGCTGAGGATTTAAGAAGGCGACAATCGTAAAATTGGCGCACGATCGAGCGCACGTACCATTTTTTTTAAAGCCTTAAATCTTAACATGCAGACGAATGTCGGACATAGGCCTTTTAATAGGCTGCGATGCCAACGCTCACCACTTTAGCACAAAACTTGACACAAAGCGAGGGTGAGTCACTCTTTGCTTTATTTTGACTCTAATATGGTTAGTTTGTAATCGGGGAGTCCTTCATTCATTATAAAAACCGACAGGACTTGTTCACCTCACTTGGAGTACCACACACCAGCCATCTTGGGCGACTTGGACAGTCTTCATTAATGACCTTCTTTCAGTATTAACAGGTACATCGAGACAACATGTATGCGGGCTCAGTGCCCAAAACCAATTGATTTCATAAATCCGAGGACAGCCACTTTCAGTCATGGTGTTAAAAATGAAACGGTGCCCGGACACTCTGAATGCCTTAAATCGTCTAGTGGACACATTCACGGCTCCATGCCCTGTCATTTACGGCTGCATGCCTTGACGGAGCCCCAATCTGCTTATTATAATGATGCGGCAAAACAAAGTAGATATCCTACGTAGCCAGGCAGGGACTCTTTTCATTCGGTGGCCAAAAGCGCCACGCGGATTTAATGATTGCGTAATGACTATTATTAGAGTGTTGGCTAAAATACAATATTTCAAAATAAGAGGGTGCGTTCTGGTATTCCTGGGCTGTCGCCAGAAAATTTTGCATAGAAATAGAGGCAACATCAGAAGCAGCAAGGCAGCGTAAGATTCACTCAAAAACTACCACCTCCGTGGGATACCTTAAGCGAAACGATGGTAGGTGGACTAGGTCCAGTGAGGAGTCCCTACACATCTTACTAGACACTCACTTCCCCGGGTGCACAACCTACTCACCTATAGAAGGCTCGGTCACCTCGATGGCACTCATCCTCTCGAAACGGAATATCAGCTGGGCAACAGCTCTAACCCATATAAATCACCAGTCCCTGACATGATAATCCCAGCACAATTACAAAAGGCAGGACACATGGCAACCAACTGGCTTCAAAGTATATTTTCCAAGATACTCAAAGATCCAAAGGGGCAAAGTGGTGGCATACGCTGATGACATTGCTATAATCTTCTCGGAAAAATTCCTCAAACAACATGCGACCCAATGTCAGCAAAGCTCGCAAAACTGCCAGATTGGACAAAATCGCGCGGACTGGGGTAAACACCTCGAAAACGGAACTTGTATTATTTTCTCGTAAATACAAGATTCCGCCCCTTAACCCTCCAATGCTTAACGAATGCAGGCTATCCTTCGATATTGCTAGTTACCTGGGGTTGGTAATTGACAGCAAGCTCAACTGGAACCAAAACATCAAAGAAAGAGTGAAGAAGGCTACGATAGCCCTCTATATCTGAAGAAAGCCATTGGTTAAAGTAGGGCATTAACCCAAATATAGTCCAATGGATATATCTATTAATAGTTAGACCAATACTAATCTACGGAGTCACGGTGTGGTGGCCGGCCCTATCAAAAAGTCCATCACCAAAATGCTCGGCAAGGTACAAAGAACTGCCGCACTCTGCATAAGTGGAGCACTTCGCACCACACCGAATGATGCGCGTATCAGTTCTCCTGGAGGATCGCTTTCCTCGTGCGCCATGTAGGACGACACTAACCTCTGGTGTGTCCCTTGCAGCTCTAGGCTAACTGCCGTATTGTCGCCGTTGCTAAAGTTGTGGAGCAGAAAGATGTTAAGGTGCTTTCTAGCAAGTATACAGGTGCGAATTTTACCTTCGTTTTGAGCAGCGATTAGCATGTACGTCTGCTCCACTTGGAGTTTGGTGGAGTTTGATTTGTAGAACCCGTAGGGACATCATCATTCTTCTCCACCACTGTAACGTCGGCGTCGGTGTCGTCGACGAAGGCATCGCCCTTGACACATGGCCTCGAAGTCATGCATAGCAATGGTGTCCGAGGAATAGCCGTCCTGCTCCGGCTCCAGCTCGCAGTCAGGTGCTTTGATCTCCGAGGCAGCGTCCTGCTCGACTGGGTTGTCGACAATACGCGCCTCGGCGGCTGCATCCGAATTTTGCGTCCGCGCTGTTTGTCTAGGACGCCGATTAGCGTCCTTTCCGGCAATCTGCGCAAACGAAACGTTTGGCAGCACCCTGTGGCGTTTTGGGGCTGGCCCCGATGTCTTCTGCGAGCGCTGCTTCCTTGATTGAGGGGCCCCTTCTTCGGCGCCTCCTTGCCAAAGTTGGGGAGCACCCTTGAAGCCCATTCAACCTTCTTCAGCCACTGCACTATGGTCCAAGAGGCCGATTTTTTTGGCATAAACTTAATATTTTTATATGAATGTTTTGTATTTTTGATTTTAAATTCTTAAAGTTAATACATCATACATTGTAAGGAAGCGATTTCGCTGGGGTTCATCTCTCAGTCCGGCCAGGGTCGAAACTACAGAAAATTTGTAATTTGCCGGGACTCCGAGTCGTGAATGGCGCTTTTCGGGGCGGAGGCTCGTCTAGGGAATTTCAGGAGCGGCAGGGATCTACCGGCGGATGTCAAATGGCCCGGACGGTCCCTCTGGAGAGAGTACGAGCCACGGGGAAGCGAGGAAGGAGGCGTGTTGGGGTGGCGGCTATCGCCGGGCGACTCCTTCGGGCAACGACTACGGGGTGGGAAGTGGGTAGTCAAGATCGACAAAGGTGATTAGGCGATCGCCGGACGTCACCTTTGGGCACTACGGGTCTCGGGGGCGCGGTTTCCTGAAAGGCGACTAGGCGATCACCGGACGCCACCTTCAGGCAACTACTACGGGGTGAGGTGGGAAAGATTTTCTGAAGGCGACTAGGCGATCACCGGACGCCACCTTCAGGCAACTACG